>CM066329.1:381219867-381222367 GCA_033807585.1 Hydrophis major | reverse complement strand
CCCTAACCCTAACCCTAACCCTAACCCTAACCCTAACCCTAACCCTAACCCTAACCCTAACCTAACCCTAACCCTAACCCTAACCCTAACCCTAACCCTAACCCTAACCCTAACCCTAACCCTAACCCTAACCCTAACCCTAACCCTAACCCTAACCCTAACCCTAACCCTAACCCTAACCCTAACCCTAACCCTAACCCTAACCCTAACCTAACCCTAACCCTAACCCTAACCCTAACCCTAACCCTAACCCTAACCCTAACCCTAACCCTAACCCTAACCCTAACCCTAACCCTAACCCTAACCCTAACCCTAACCCTAACCCTAACCCTAACCCTAACCCTAACCCTAACCCTAACCCTAACCCTAACCCTAACCCTAACCCTAACCCTAACCCTAACCCTAACCCTAACCCTAACCCTAACCCTAACCCTAACCCTAACCCTAACCCTAACCCTAACCCTAACCCTAACCCTAACCCTAACCCTAACCCTAACCCTAACCCTAACCCTAACCCTAACCCTAACCCTAACCCTAACCCTAACCCTAACCCTAACCCTAACCCTAACCCTAACCCTAACCCTAACCCTAACCCTAACCCTAACCCTAACCCTAACCCTAACCCTAACCCTAACCCTAACCCTAACCCTAACCCTAACCCTAACCCTAACCCTAACCTAACCCTAACCCTAACCCTAACCCTAACCCTAACCCTAACCCTAACCCTAACCCTAACCCTAACCCTAACCCTAACCCTAACCCTAACCCTAACCCTAACCCTAACCCTAACCCTAACCCTAACCCTAACCCTAACCCTAACCCTAACCTAACCCTAACCCTAACCCTAACCCTAACCCTAACCCTAACCCTAACCCTAACCCTAACCCTAACCCTAACCCTAACCCTAACCCTAACCCTAACCCTAACCCTAACCCTAACCCTAACCCTAACCCTAACCCTAACCCTAACCCTAACCCTAACCCTAACCCTAACCCTAACCCTAACCCTAACCCTAACCTAACCCTAACCCTAACCCTAACCCTAACCCTAACCCTAACCCTAACCCTAACCCTAACCCTAACCCTAACCCTAACCCTAACCCTAACCCTAACCCTAACCCTAACCCTAACCCTAACCCTAACCCTAACCCTAACCCTAACCCTAACCCTAACCCTAACCCTAACCTAACCCTAACCCTAACCCTAACCCTAACCCTAACCCTAACCCTAACCCTAACCCTAACCCTAACCCTAACCCTAACCCTAACCCTAACCCTAACCCTAACCCTAACCCTAACCCTAACCCTAACCCTAACCCTAACCCTAACCCTAACCCTAACCCTAACCCTAACCCTAACCCTAACCCTAACCCTAACCCTAACCCTAACCCTAACCCTAACCCTAACCCTAACCCTAACCCTAACCCTAACCCTAAACCCTAACCCTAACCCTAACCCTAACCCTAACCCTAACCCTAACCCTAACCCTAACCCTAACCCTAACCCTAACCCTAACCCTAACCCTAACCCTAACCCTAACCCTAACCTAACCCTAACCCTAACCCTAACCCTAACCCTAACCCTAACCCTAACCCTAACCCTAACCCTAACCCTAACCCTAACCCTAACCCTAACCCTAACCCTAACCCTAACCCTAACCCTAACCCTAACCCTAACCCTAACCCTAACCCTAACCCTAACCCTAACCCTAACCCTAACCCTAACCCTAACCCTAACCCTAACCCTAACCCTAACCCTAACCCTAACCCTAACCTAACCCTAACCCTAACCCTAACCCTAACCCTAACCCTAACCCTAACCTAACCCTAACCCTAACCCTAACCCTAACCCTAACCCTAACCCTAACCCTAACCCTAACCCTAACCCTAACCCTAACCCTAACCCTAACCCTAACCCTAACCCTAACCCTAACCCTAACCCTAACCCTAACCCTAACCCTAACCCTAACCCTAACCCTAACCCTAACCCTAACCCTAACCCTAACCCTAACCCTAACCCTAACCTAACCCTAACCCTAACCCTAACCCTAACCCTAACCAACCCTAACCCTAACCCTAACCCTAACCCTAACCCTAACCCTAACCCTAACCCTAACCCTAACCCTAACCCTAACCCTAACCCTAACCCTAACCCTAACCCTAACCCTAACCCTAACCCTAACCCTAACCCTAACCCTAACCCTAACCCTAACCCTAACCCTAACCCTAACCCTAACCCTAACCCTAACCCTAACCCTAACCCTAACCCTAACCCTAACCCTAACCCTAACCCTAACCCTAACCCTAACCCTAACCCTAACCCTAACCCTAACCCTAACCCTAACCCTAACCCTAACCCTAACCCTAACCCTAACCCTAACCCTAACCTAACCCTAACCCTAACCCTAACCCTAACCCTAACCCTAACCCTAACCCTAACCCTAACCCTAACCCTAACCAACCCTAACCCTAACCCTAACCCTAACCCTAACCCTAACCCTAA